>CM042834.1:221168343-221208443 GCA_023653725.1 Bungarus multicinctus
GTTAACCTTACACAAAACTTTAGCCATAATCAGACTAGGATGTTGGCGCTATAAAAGACTCATCATATTTTTTTTTGCTTCTAGCTCCAGCGTTTTTCCAGAATGAAAGGATTGAAAAAAAACCTCTATTCGGCAAATATTCTATAGGCCCAAACTGGATATGCTTAACATATGTGGATCGGTTTCTGAGCCATTTTCCCGATGCAGAACCAGACTACAGCTGACATGAAAAGCAAAAGCAGATGGTGAGGGGGGGGTCCTGTCGATCACCCCTTTGTTGGAATCTTCTGCTGTCTTCTGAAGTTTTGTCCAATTATTATTTTATTGTAACAATGTGCATTTGTTACGTTATGTGTAATCCAAGTGCCTTCCAAACAGTCGTGTGTGTTTCTGTGTTTGCAAGTACACGCTTTTCTAATAGAAACTATGTTAGAACTGGAAATTTTGATAAAGCCAACTGCAGCAATTGTGGGGTGGGATTTCAAAAACAAGTGTGGCAGGCTGCCCTCGTCGCTGCTGCGCTGGTGTTGTCCATATACTGTTTCCATTCTACAAGTGATTATTATAAGGGACACAACGTCCAAATTAGTGCACAGTCCCGCGACAAGGCTCGGCTTTGCCGAAGTTTACTGACAGCGCGGGGGCGCGTATCGCAGCAGTCCGGTCCTCTTCTCGTCTCACGCGACGGTGGGGCGACGTGTCAACTGGCGGGGGTCCCTGGTGTGTCGTACTCATGCCTTGTCTGTGTTGGCCAGCGGGCGCACGCTCCGCCCCTCCGGGTTGCCGCGGGTGCACAGCAGCACAGGTCGCTCAGTACACAAACCTGTCCTATTGTTTCTTTTTTATTCATATCCCATTTCATGTATTCTAACCATGCTTATACTTATACCTGTATCTAATACTTGCTTGACAAATAAATAAATAAAATAAATAGGCAAACCCAAAAGATTATTGGCTTGGCTATACATCACATAAAAACGTAACATGGTTGTTCTAATGTTGTATGAACTAGTACCCAGGGTGCTGTGTCTCTAAATCACAGTTCAGCAAAATATATACATTGTTAGCTGTGTTTAGACACTTGCAGGTCCCAGGCAGGAATGCGATGCTACTGGTTCGCTGGCTCTATAGAATCAGTAGCTCTGAAGAACAGCAGACACTGAACCGGTTCTGTGTTTGCTGATGTTTGCCACCACACCCCTGCCCAGGCTCTTACCTGTCCTTTATTTCCTGCTTTTTCAACCTCGCGCTTATCAGCTGTCTGGGCAGCACAGCTTAAGGTGTTTTTACACGCATGCACACACAAAACGTAATAACCGAACCAATAGTAACACCGGTTGAATATCACCCCTGATCCCAGGGTCAGTTGGTTCCCCTTCTGTCAAGCAAAGTCAGTGGAAGAACCAGATTCACTTAACAATCATGTTACTAATTTAACAACTTCAGTGAAAAGTCGTAAAATGGGGAGAAACTCACTTTACAAATTTCTCACTTGGCAACAACATACATTTTGGGCTCAATTAGGGTCATAAGTTGAGGACTACATGTACTGTATAAAGTGGTTCCAACCTGTCTTCTTGTAGCAAGGCTACCAGAGCTGGTTGATGAAGAGATTATACAAGTTTCTTGACAATTATTTAGCAGTAAAAGTACTGTAGTAAAATCAGAGAGCTTGATAAGAAGAAATTGTGTCTGGCCTGGAGCATCTTTGTGTAATGGCTTTTCATCAGAAATTGAGAAAAAGCTCTCTACCATTAAACGACTATAACTCCAGGACCCAAATTAGGCCTTGGTTCTGTTTTATGGCATCAACAATAAAAATGAACATCACTTATTCCTCCGTACAGCAAAGCCATTTGTTTTATATGCCTCTTTATACATTATTTTATTCTATGGTAATATATGTTTGCTTGATATACCAAAAGATATTCCCCTCCCCCCCCCCTCCCCCCCGGTTCACTTCCTAAGCAAAGTCCCAGGAAGTTCAAAAAGCAGGTGCAACTTTAAAAAGTAAATGTTTCTTGTTGCTTTTAGAAATTTTGCAGATGCCATGCTTTTTAAATGGACAGATTGGAAGAACTAGCAAAACATGAACAGCTATTGCATTCTTGTATTATTCTCCTGTGGCAAATAATCAGGAAAACAATATGAGAAAGTTTTTCCTCTTTCCTCTACTATGTCATTCTAAACAGCAGGGAAGACTTGGTTGAGCAAATAGAAATAGGAAATTCAGAGGAAAATGACTATGTAAAAGGGTTCTGCAAAAAAATCTTAAAGTAGCATTTTGCAAAGTAAGTAGTGTTTAAAGCATTCCTCCTCCAAAAGTTGTTCTTCCAGAAGACTCTACCGTTCTGATCTGAAAGCTGCCCCTGATTAGTGGGTGAATGTGTGCCCAGGCACAGCTAGTGCCTATGTCTGTGTGGCCACGTGCCAAGGACAGCTGAGGAAAAAACTTTAGAGAAACCTCATCAAGCTTTCTCAAGGATGTCACACCTTAGCAGTTTGAGCAAGGACATTTCAAAGTGCTTTATGAGGTGCCCCTTTCAAATACTTTGTCCGTGTTCACTGTGCAGTTGCTTGGTTTAAGCAAAAATGAAACTGTGCATGGGAGAATGCATTCCTTTGACTTCAGAAAAAATGGGTGTTCACAGAGCATTAAAAGTAATATTGCATTACAGGAGGAACCAAATGGAAAAGATGATGAAGATGGATCTTCGTAAATAGGAGATAATAAAGGAACAATTAGTAACAGTTCCCAAAAAAGAACAAAGAAACCTCTTGGAGTAGAGCAGAAGAAGACTACCAGCTTGCCTAAAGGAATGGAGTGAAGATTTGAGAACAAAAGAATACAAATAGGAAAAGGACCAGCCAGTCACAGTGGAGATAATTAGTTCAGAAATGGAGAAGCGAATTCAGTACTGAAAAATCGACAAATGATTCAAAGTGCACATTGAGCAAAAAACAATGGATCATATTCCATGCCCGTGCATAGTATTTATTTCTCACATTTTTATATCTCACATTTCAGAAATGTGAGATATAAATATAAAAATAAAATATAAACATAACACATGATTCACTGCAACTTCTTTAAAAATTATCATGCACCAGTAAAGGAAATTGGTGAGAATATATAGTTGAAAAAGTAGTGAAAAAATGAGCAGATTAAGGTATTATAGAATTTCCAAATACAAACTGATAAGATTTTGGTACACAGATTTAACTGTGATTGAAAAGAAAAAATTGATATAATGATGGCGCAATACCAAGTGATACTAGAATAGAAAACAAAGAATTGCTGCCAGCCAATTGAGTGAAGGGGTCAGAGAGAGCAAAGGGATATAATTCTCCCATTTTCCCATGTGCCATGAAACCTATGGCTTTCTGGGATGTGTAGTCAAATGGTTCTGTGGTGCTGAAGCAGCCACTGCTTTTCTAAATTTCATTCCCTTGGAAGTCATGGATTCCAACATTCTGTAAGTTAGCCCATGTGAGTTTCCTTGTTTCAATAATTTTCTCAACTGAAGTTACACACAGACACCATAGTTTTAGGTGGGGGGGGGGGTATTGTAAAAAGGTTCACCAATCCAAATTAGAATCAACATATGGAGAACATAATTGATAACTTTCTTTTTCATTCTGTTTCACTATTAACTTCCATTTGTCCCAGAAACCTTGATTGATTGATTGAATGAATGAATGAATGAATGAATGAATGAATGAATGAATGAATGAATGAATGAATGAATGAATTTATATGGCTGCCGATATCATAAGAAGTGACTCTGAGTAGTGTACAACAAAAAATAAAGCATAAATATATCAAAAAACAGTCATATTCAAAACTTTTTTAAAAGCATGAAACACACAAGAGATTAGATTAGCAAGGGAGCCATCTTACCAGATTCCTGAGACACCCAGGCCTGATGACATAGCCAGAAAACAAGTAGGAGTGGAGATGACCTCACTTTGGGAGGGAGAATATTCTGTAAAGCAGGCACCATGGCAGAGAAGGACCACCTTTTTGGATGCACAAAGTGTAGTTCCCTGACAGACAGGACCCAGAATCATACCTCTCCTATCAGATCTGATGGGATGGGCAGATGTAATTGAGAAGAGGTGGTCCCTCAAATAAACCTCATATCATGAAGGGCTTTAAAAGTCAAAAACAGCATCTTGAATTAGGACCGGGATGCAGACTGGCAACCAATGCATTTTGCAGAGGTATAATGTATGCTGTTCTAATAACTGTCAGTGCTGCTGTATTTTGCACCAGCTGAAGTTTCTTGATACTCTTCAAAGGCAGCTCCATTTAGACCACATTACAGTAATCCAATCGGGAGGTGACCAGGGTATGATTGACTGTGAACAGAGCGTGCCAATCCAAGAACAGGTGCAACTGGTGCACAACATGAAGCTGTGCAAAGACCTCCGTAGTTACAACCTGGTCTTTGAACAGGAGTCACCAAATCTAACTGACTAAGAAGGACTGGAGACAGCAGTTAGCACACACAATAATTACTTACAATTTTTTTTACAGTAATCAACAACTCCAGGAATAATAGCAGGAGAGTAACTCCTGGATGGAAATTAGTAGAATAGGGAACAGTTTAAATGTCCAACCCATGTTTTTTACCTCAGTCCAGGTGGTATAAGGTCTAATTTACTTCTAATTGTGATTACAATACTAGATTATTATTTTAGGACATCCATGGAAAATCACAGCAATCATTCTGGAAGAAATACAACTGCTAACTAGCTTCTCTAACCAGGAAGGGAAAGAAGACACCAGGAAATATGCATCCATTTTCTCTTATCTTAGGTTTGTTTCTGAGGAGACATCCAGAGGGTGCATCCTCTCCTCACTGTGTTCCTTGGGTATGGAGATTTGGCTGTAGACCAAAAACACAAGCAATATATTTTGAGAGTATGCATTTTAATGAACTCCTGGACTTAGAGAAAGACATGACATCACCCTCTAACTCACTGATCCAGAGAATCCTAGTGGATTTGATCTATTTTACTCATACCTAAGATTCCTATAATGATTACAAAAGATAACTCTCAAAAAATATCTCCATACTGAATCAACCATATGGTATATTTATTGGAAAATGTAAAGCCCCTCAGGAGCATGCTCTGTCACAACAAATGATGAATTATGTGGCTTCATAAGCACACATGTCATCAAATGCACCATTGACCTTTTTACATTTTCAGGGGGATTTTCTGCTTTGTGCTGTTTCTCCAGCTTGGAAGTGAAGCAGTTTAACAATGCCGCCCTAGAGGAAACAGCTAATCAATAATTTCAGTTTTTGTTTCTGTAAAAGGTAAATGAGCCCCTTATATTTCTTGAGCAAGAAAGCAAGTGGGTGTTTAGTGAAGTTTTAATAGGAGCTGGATAAAGTACACAAACATTTCCTCAGTGCTGTGGAAAAGAGGAAATAAGATAGTACATTGTCAAATAAGAATTAAAATGCCTACGGGCTTTGCAAGTAATCAACTGCCAAGAAATGCTAGCGTGTCTTTGCCAGCTCTCATAAGTTGCACTGAAAGACATGCTTATGATTTTTCCATGAAATTTGCATATCCAGCCTTTCAAAGGGGCAGGAAAGGCGAAATAGTTCTAGATTTCCCACAAGATTGAAAAGCGCTACTGAGGCAATTTTAGAATCATGCTTGCATTTTGGTAAGCCAGACATATAATCAGATCTACATTGAAAAATTTTCCATCTGATGTCCACATTATACTTTGGAAGGATCCAATAGGTAGTTAGAAAATTTCATCTATATAGTAAACCTTTTAATTTTCTGAACAAAAATCAGGCAGTAAGTCCCAGGCAGATATAAAGGCCCAGGTATCAACAGTTCCTTCCCAGTTTTCTGAACAAAATCTTATTAAGTGGGCATGAAGTAAAACTGACTATTCATTATTTATTAGGACATGTTCAGGAAATATGCAACTGTTTGAAATAGAGATAAACCTTTATATTTCACACACTTGATATAGCTTCAGGAGACAAATATTTAATGGTATCCTAACTGTTGTTTATAACTGACAAAATATCAGTGATTAACACAAATAGGATGTACTGCTTAATGCCTTATCTGCAGAGGCCTTCCTTTGCTTTTGATTCCTTGACTGTTATCATTTTTGGGGTACATCAGACAAGTAATATGGCCAGTGGATCTAATTCCACTTTATTGCTAGGTTATATTAACAGAATCTTGCAATTCTGAAAATACATTTCTTCCTTACCCTGCTCCCCTCTATTGCCCAAGATGCTAGAGAGAATCCCTGCCCACATTCCTACTGAGGACTAAATTGTCTTTTATTTTATTGTTTCCTTGACTGCATTTCTTCTCCCTGTCTTCCAAGAGCATCCCCACATACAATTACAATTCAACAAGAATAATGTTTGATGGAATCCTGACAAAAATCTTTAGCCTGCAGATAACCCAGTGATGGGGAAAGCAACACTAATTGTTCTCTTGTGTTACTGAATCTTGAAAGAATACCTGCTCAGGTTTATAAAAAATGAGAAATATAAATAATGATGTTAACCTAATCCTCTTGCTGTAAAAGCTGTACAAATACTCGAGCAGCTTAAGTGTATGCTATAGCCCTACTGTGAAGAACCTAGTTACCAAGTCCTTGATTTTGAGAAAATTCCTGTAACATTATATCATAGAAGGTAAATTCTTCAGCTTATTTCACTGAAATACTACAAAATATGATATAGCAATAGTACTTAGATTTATGCACTGCTTTATAGTGTATTAAAGCTCTCTCTAAGTGGTTTACAGAGTCAGCATATTGCCCCCAAAACTTTGAGTCCTCATTTTACCCACTTTGGAAGGATGGAAGGCTGAATCAACCTTGAGTCTGGTGAGATTCAATCTGCCAAATTGCAGGTAGATGGCTGCAGCAGAAGTAGCCTGCAGTATTGCACTCTAACCACTGCACCTCCCAAGCTCTATAATATGGTAGTACTAATCCATAGCAGGAAAAAGGCTGGGTTATGATTCCACCTCACATCCAATCCCACTCTAGGGCAGAGAAATCAATTATCTCCCTTCAAGACAAGAGTAAATGCGTGCATGTAGCAGAATATTGCCTTCTGTGCTGCTGTTACAGATCTAAGGAATATTTTTCTTGCATCTTAAAATGAAAGTGTTATTAAGGAAGGTGTTTTCTTGGACCTCCATAGTCTGAAAGATTTCTGTTACTGTGAATATTTTAATTTCAAGAAGCCACAGAGATCTTGATTCATGGTGCTTCATAAGAGTAAGATGTGTCCATATTTCTAGAAGTATTTGCAGAATTTGTAGTATTGATAAGGGCTTTACAACTAACTCTTAATATTACCAGTGCTAGGGCTGTGATGATAAATTCTAGTTTCCTAAATCAACCAATGGAGCATTTTCACTTTGTGTGTGTGTCTTCTAGTTCATGTATCTCAAGTATGCACAGAGCTTAAGACATGAAATCTCTACATTTCCACAGCCTTTCAAAGGAAAAAGACAGATGAATAGTCAATGCCCTGAAACATCTAGTAAAGGGCTTTCTTTATATCTGTGATGCGTCAATTATTTCTTAATTAGCGACTACTCTAAATTAACACAGGGGTAGTCAATATACTTAATCCCCTAACCCAAAATATTATGTTCAACATGAGAGAAGATCAGCATTTCCCTGTGAGTGATTGTTTCTTTCTACATTGCAGTCAGGTCTTCTGCCAGCCATCCACAAAATTATCTGCACCCTAGGAAGGCAAGGGAAGAGCCCATTTGGCTTCCCCACAGTAGAATCTCTCTCTGTCTTTCCAGTCTGTTGTATAGAGCTAGGTTAATTCAGTGCAACCATGGGAGGAGGGGCACCCTGACCCATGCATCTTCCAATGATCAGAGTAAATTTGATTGATGAACTGAAAAGCTGAAATTGCTATTTAAAAGGTGTTGCCTTAATGCTTTGTCTGTTTGTATGTGCCCATAAAACATGCTAATGGCATCCCCTCTTGTTTAACATTTATTTATCACTCTTTATCATGGTTATTTATATTCTGCTTTTCAGACTGTCTATTCTCCCAAACTGCCTTATATGCAAAATGCAAAGAGCTTAAATGTTATTTAAAAACCAATAAGCATACCAAGGCAGGGCAGATGGTTAGGTGGTCCTGAGGGGAGGCAGATAATTCAACTAAGCAGGCTTCTGTGGATTGAGTTTTCAGGCTCACAGAAGATTTCCCCACTACAGTAATTTCCACTTGGAAGATCTTTTGAGGCAGGCAGCCCACTCTCTTGATAGAAAGAGATGAAAAACACCACAAAGTACAAAGGATTTTGTTCCATAAACTGCATTGTTTCCCTTTTCCCTTCAGATGCAATCAAAGCTGTTGGCACTGGAATATGTTATTTCACGCTTGGCTACTGTAGTCCCTGGTTACTTGTTCTCTAACCCTTGACTAGAATCGGCTAATTGGCTGGAGCATTTCAACCCATTCACGCAATATTACAGTAACAAGCAGCTAAAATGTTTGCTTAATAATATTAGGAGGTTGTCACATCCTGTTTTCACAGGCAAAGGAAATTCAGGAATAATAGCTCTGGCTGGAATTTAGCCATTAAATTAGAGCAGGAAAATACAAACAATCTTGTAATAAATTGTTGTTATTTACATCAAGTAGTTTTATGTTGTTTCATAATGTCCTATGTAAAAAAAAATAATCGTAAGAGGCATTTATAGACATTACTTGCTATTTCACACAAACTAGACTGTCATTAAAAGATATTTTATTTGATTCTAAATAATTAAAAGACAAAATTATAACAGCAGTAAATATTGGGTTATTTTCACCCAGGCACTTGCAGTTTCTTATCTCATACATGTTGTGCATGAGCTTTCTCTCTCTGAGTTACCAAAAATGAGCTAGATAATGATCACAAAGTATTTTCCATTTTAAAAAGAAATAAGTGCATATAGAGTAATAAGTATTGAAGATGTAATTCAGCTCAACTATGTGGTAATAAAAAGAAAATAGGGACTGATCTGATTTGTGAAAGTGAAACAAGGCACAATTTGTCCTTACATTTTAAGAAGGTTCTAAGTTGCCCATATGACATTTTGGCTCTAAACCAGGCCTGTCAAACTTGCAGCCCACAGGTCGAATGTGTCATGCACTGGCCACGCCCATGCCCAGTTAGCGAAGGAGAAAAAGTTGTGATATGTCACGTGATGATGGCATGATGACGCAAGTTTGACACCCCTGCTCTAAACTGTTTAAGAAAATCCTATTCTGAGTCACTGGAGCAACAATTTCTATGATATTCAGCTTATATTGCAGGCTACTACTTTCTCCTGCTGCTATGACCTTTTCAACTTTTCATTTCAGGAAAACAATTGTGAATCATTTTCCTTCTGTGTTTGGACATATATATATATATATATTTGCATACATCCACATATATACACACATTTTAAATTAGACCATCAACATGCAGATATTGACATGTACAACTACATTTAAAATGAAAATGCCCTTCTTTCTACCTGGTTGCACTCTAATAGGCTCTAAATCTCCTCATAACAGTAATTCTGAAATAATAAGGGACTGGGATAATAGTATATCACGTAGAGGATTGCTTGTTCAAAACCCAGTAGTTATTGTTATTCTTAGCATTTGTGCTACATGGTTGCAAGATTTGCTAGATATTGCACTGTATTTTCTTAGATCTTACAGCAAATCAACCAAAGCATGATTTGGCAAGGGGTTCAAAACCCCACCACTTTTTTTTTTATTTTCCCCAAGAAAGCAATTTGCCCTCTGGGTTATTTGAGATATGAATCTTCATATCTCAAATTTTTGGAAAATTAGTTAAAAGATCAAGGCCTGGATTTTTTTCAAAGACAAACAAACAAACAAAAATGAGAGAAACAGGAACATGAGAACAGTATTTAAAAGCATTTTGAAACTAGCCACCTTTACATGCTAGGCAAAGATTATAACCCCCTTATCCTTTCAACATTGTTAATAAAAGGAATTATAAAACTGGGCTTGATAAACATTGACTGTCTTACTTTTTCTTCCTTTGAAAATTAGCCAATGAACTACTGGGATTAGCCTGAAATAAACTGAAATTTGCTGCCCTAAACAGGCAGAAACACAGAAAGGCTATTTAAATGTAGAAAAGTGTTCTTTCAAAGTAAATCAGATTAAAGTCCCTCGAGGTCCCTTGACAGTAAAGGGAGGATTAACAGACAATTGGGTCCATTTCTGCTCTTCAGAAATGGTTGATCCATATTCTGGTAATTGGGCCCCTGGGCACTGTGAATAAAATTCAGGACTGGTATTGCCTTCACAACAGTAGGAGTAGGAATACCTTTGCCTATTTCTGTCAGTCCTTCAAAATAGACCAGATTAGGAAACCAAAGTCATGGAGGCTAATGTTTCAAATGAAATATAGAATAGAATAGAATAGAATAGAATTCTTTATTGATTAAGTATGATTGGATCATAAGGAATTTGTGTCTGGTGCATAAGCTTACAGTATGCAAGTAATAAGTCGTAAATCATAGTTACAACTGTTAATCATAAATTACAACAACAATTGATAAATCATAAGATACCAATAGGAGAAGAATAAGGAATAATATATAATAAATAGACCCCACCCCTAATCGCTTTCCTTTATATTTGTGAGAACTAAGGAGAATCTTGACTGAGATGCTTACTTAATGAAAAGAGCTAGGATTCTTTAGTTGATTTTATTTTAGTAGTGGCTGTTCCTCTTCATTCCTTCTACCCATTACAATTTCTAGAGTATATAGCAGAAGATCTGATACACAACTTGCAAACTGTAGGGTTCTCCAGCTCCATTTTTTAGCCCTTATAATTCATTCCCAGAAAGTCTGATGCTGAAAATTAGCTATGTATTGGTTGTAGTATCATTTTTTTGCATGATGATGAAGATGATGATGATGAAGAAGAAGATGATGATGAAGTGGTAGTAGTAGTAGTAATAGTAGTAGTTATTTGGATTCCAAAAATGCCCTCATAATTTAAGTTCAGTTCTTTTGATGATAAAATCATATCAAGTAACATTTTCGTTCACCTTCAAAGGACAACCAATCCATCAATAAATAGCTGAACCTGACTACAAAAAATCAAACTAACTTTTTTTTTGCCTGATATACCGCTGTTTGATAGTGCCACCATGCTAAAACAGACCTGTTCAAATAGTGTATCCATTTTATTTGGGAAACATAATGGCCACAGGCAAGCAGTGACCATTTAGAGCAGGAAGATTTATCAGCCAGAAGTGGTTAGTCCCTTAAAAATGACAAACCTTTGGGATCAACGTTTGAACTTCAGGCTTAAAACTGATCAATCTTGTCCAGTTGGACTTTGGGAAAGGGCTCTGCAGACCTGTGTCTTCTGAAATCTTTAATGAAATCCTGAAAGCTGATTTCATTGGTGATAATGGGAACAATGTATTGCAGAAATTATTCACTCAGCCTATTCCTGTATAACCAGACCTCTAAGGAAAACAAGTCTGATCTATTCCTGCAAAGATTTTTAAAAATCAGAATAATTTAACTGAATGGAAAAGACTTGCAGCTCAGTCTGCCAAGAAATATTTTTGGCCCCACTGCATAAATGCATAAAATCCACACTTTTTATTCTCTGCAGTCATTTCTTAAAGTATTTCTAATTGTTTGGAACTGCCAAAGACTAGTTGCCAAAGAGAATGTATAATTTATTCCTAAAACCTGCTCATATTTTTATGCTGGCAAGAACCAAATATATTCTCTGAGAAGGTGAGGAAAAAAAGAGTCAAAATATCAAGAAAAGCAGAATTCAGAAAAAAAGAATTAAGTATTGCATATTGCTTCAACTTTCCCTACCCAAATACTAAGCACACAAATTATTATTACTTTTATTGTCAGAGTAAAACATGTATAAAATGAGATTGGCTGAGCCTCTCTTCACAACTCACAGTGAGGATAGAAGTCCCTAACCCAGTCCCAATCTTATTACACTATGGGGCCTTGTTGCACAACATGCCAGCCCCACAAGTTTGTCATACTATGTTGACATGAAGTTATTTTCCATTCAGAAGTCTGACAGCCCACGGGTAGAAACTGTTCTTCAGCCTGTTGGTGCAGCTGGCTATGCTTCTATATCTCCTACCCAATGGTAGAAGAGTGAAGAAGTGCTGACCGGAAAGTGAGTCACTCTTTTAAGGCAGCGAGCCCTAGTGATGTCATCTAGTGGTTTCACGGAACAGCCCACAATGTTTTGTGCTGTGCTCATCACCCTCTGAAGTGTCTTTCTATCCATGGCTATCAAGCCAGCATACCACACCATAATGCAATATGTGAGAATGCTTTCTATTGTGGACTAGTAAAAGGAGGTCATCAGTCGTTATTCCACTTTATTCTTTTGCAAGACCCTAAGGAAATGGAGTCTCTTTTGGGCCTTTCTGGCCTCCTAGGTTGTGTTGATTTTCCAGACGAGATCTTCGCTGAGATAAATTCCCAGGAATTTAAAGGAGGAAACTCTTTCCACACAGCCCACCTCAATGTAAAGTGGAGTAGGTTCCTCTCTCTTCTTCCGGAAGTTTAACAACATCTCCTTTGTCTTGCTGATGTTTAGGTGCAGGTTGTTTTCTAGGTACCAGAAGGATAATTTTTGAACCTCTCCCCTGTGCGCTATTTCGTCTCCACCTGTAATGAGACCCAATATGGTAGTATCATCTGCAAACTTAATTATCACAATGGATGGGTCAGACAATACACAATCATGTGTGTACAATGAGTACAGGTAGGGACTGAGCACACAACCCTATGGGAAGCCAGTGCTAAGCTTCAGGGAGGTGGATGTGTCAGATCCAGCCCTCACTGTTTCTGGTCAGTCCCTCATGAAGTCTTTGATCCAGTTGCAGATGGAAGAGGGAAAATTCAAGTCAGTCAGCTTTTTGATAAGGATGCTCGGCAGGATAGAATTGAAGGCCGAGCTGTAGTCAATGAAAAACATCTTGACATAGTTTCCGGGTTTCTCCAGATGGCTCACTACAGAATGTAAGGCAATAGCTATGGCATCATCTGTTGACCAGTTCCCCCTGTAGGCAAATTGATGTTTGTTGAAGTCTGGTGGGAGGCAAGTCCTGAGGTGTTGGAGAACCAGTCTTTCAAAGCATTTCATCACTACTGATGCTAATGCGATAGGTCTGTAGTCATTTAGACAGTTAATTGCTGTCTTGGAGAGTTAATTGGAGACTGGGATAATAGTGGCTGTTTTTAAGCATGATGGAACACAGGCCACTTGCATGGAGATGTTAAAGATCTTTGTCAGAACCCCTGCAAATTGATTGGCACAAGTCTTCATCACTATCCCCAGCACCCCATCTGGACCTGCAGCTTTACTGGGATTCACAGCATTCAGTACAGCTCTCACTTCATGTTCAGTATAGGCTGAAATGGGTCGGGAATCAGAAGGATGGCAGGCAGAGGCTTTGGGGCCTGGTCTTTTCATCTTGTAATGGGCAAAGAAGATGTTCAACTCCTCCCAGCAATGAGGCGTCAGCATGGACTGTGCTCCTTGTGTTTCCCTTATAGTTAGTTAGGTGCTGCAGTCCCTGCCACACTTGCTTCAGGTTGTTATCTGCTAGGTGGTAAAACAACAATCCACGTATTGTTGTTTTGCCATCTTAATGCCTCTTCTCAGGTTTGCCCTGGCCTCTCTATATGTATCTCTGCCCCTGCCTTAAAGGCAAAATCCCGGGCTCTAAGAAATGTTTTTACCTCGGCAGTCATCCAGGGTTTACAATTCCCATAGACTCTGATGCACTTGTTACACTGTCAATGCACACTTTGATGTAAGCGAGTACGGCATCAATGTATTCATGCAGGTCTTGATGTTAAAAGACACTCCACTCAGTGGTTTCAAAGCAGTCCTGCAGCTGACTGAGAACACCCTCTGGCCAGATTTTAACTATTTTCATGACTGGCTGAGTTCTTTCCTGAGAGAGACATACTTTGGGCATGACAGAAGTGAAAGATGGTCAGATGTACCCAGGAGGGGGAGGGGGATTACTCTATATGCCTGTTTCAGGTTATGATAAATGATAAATATTCAAAAGGTATAATGGGTAAAAACAATAACTTGTTATAATAACAGGAGGAAGAGCTGCAACAAGGGGAGAAGAATGAAGACAATGATCAGATATAAGACACCTGAGTCCAGAGCCCAGGACAGAACTATAACCTGAGAAAGGATCTCAGATTAGACTCTCCCTTGTTCTCACTAAGATAAAGGGAGACATTCCTATCTTTTTATGAAATTTAGTACAATAATCACACCTTAGTATTATGCAGTCCAAGATGATGTATTTTTTTCTTGCCTGTCTCTACATTTCCTGCAGTATAGGGAGTTTTCCTAACATTCCGTTATAACTCCATAATTCCATGGAAATGAGCAATTCAAGCATACCTTGGATTAAAAAAGAATAGCCATCCCAGGATTTACCTGTGTAAGATACATACATATAGTCCTATAGGTTTTGCAGGAAAACAACCAAACAGGCTGAAGTTAAAAAAGTTTTAAACCATGGCCATGTGATTGGGAAATGCTGGCTATAACAGTAAGCCAGGTACCAAGCACCTGAAATGCAATCCTGTAACCTCAGGTGTGTGTGCAGTTGTCATAACTTCAGAACCAGTAGCTTTTGGTGAGGGGGGTTGTTATAAATTTGACCAGTCACAAAGCAATCCATTGTTGCTTAAAATTATTACCAGTAATTCCAACCTGTTTCCTGAGTCCTGCAACTGTCTTTTGTTGCAGCTGGAATTCTTCTATCTTATAACATTGGAATGAATAAAAGAATCCTCCAGAAAAAAGATTAAAGGAAGGCACTCAGCAATGCAGAAAACTTACTTTTTCGTAACTCAAGGTCTCTCAAGTAGAGTGTCCCAGATATATTCAGACTACAACTTCCAGAGTCCCCGGCCAAAATTTTAGGAGCTGGCAATTTTGAAAATCCAGCATATTTGGAAAATGCCAGATAAGGGTGTGAAAAAGTCATCCAGGCCTTTAAAGAAGACAAACTGGATGAAATGAAATTTATTTCAGATGTGTAACTGAAGCTGTTCAAGTTTTAGACAGATGGTTCCAAAACAAAGGAGTCCTTCAAATGCTTGATGTGTGAAACAGTAAAAAAAAAAAATTTCTACAAAGAAAAACAGTAGAGGGAGCTGTTGTTATGCAAGTAAAATCAGCACTAGTTATCCCCAGTCCCTGCCCCAAGCTGAATTAATTATCATCAAAATATGCTGAATTTTATATTTCTGTTTTGTCAATGCCAATGGAATGAGATATGAAAAATCATCTGCAAAGGGCAATGTGGTATGCTAATGATGTTAATAACAGCTATCACTGAAAATGATGTATCATTCATTTCATTCAAAATATTTCGGCAGGTTTTCTTTCCGTAGGAAAGAATAGAAAGATATTTAGATGGGAGACTTAAAACAGGTTTTCTGAATCCTTGTTTGCATATTTTTAATACAAACACAATATTATGAAATATTTTAGATTATAAAAACTGTTCTACTTCTTAATCTGTTCTACTTTGCAAAAATCTGTTGATCAGGAATACTTTGAAAAAATATGATTAAGTTAGCAATATTAAATTTTGAGGGATAAGTTAGAATGGCCTATAAATATTAAATATAGACATAGGATTTAAATTGATTCTTTTACCACACTTACTTGAAGTGACAAAAGTGTAGGAAATTTTGATATGTGCAATGTGATCAGCTTTATGGAATGTTTTTGGCTGTCAATCTTTAAAGTAAACTTGGGTTCCAACTTGGAGCAGAATCAATAGGTCTGATACCTTATCTTTGTAAAGAATTTAAATGTTGGTGCAGTGATATGAAAGTAAACATAAACCAATGGCTTTACCTTTTCATAATCCTCACTTAGGATTCTTCTAAAACAACAAAGAAGGATGCTTTAATTTGGAAAATCTGCTTCATTTAGAAGGGGAAAAACATGCTAAATGCTACGATGATGTATTTTGTTTTTCATCATCCTTTTTCAAGCAGTATCAGGCATAATAACAACATAGATTTTCTACTCTGTATTACAAAAAGTAATATTGTTTTAATTTAATTAATGTATATTTTGAGGGCTGAAGCTGGATAATTTCTCCAGTTTAGTTAATTTTGAGCATTTATGCTTGCTTTTAAACCTGCTTTTGTTTCATTGACCATAGCAACAAAAACTTGTAGGATTAGTTTTCCAATGAATGAATTGCCTAAATTCATTTTATATACATTTTTATAATGTACAACATCATGCAGGTGATTTATTCTCATAAAATCATTAACAGATTGGAAGGTATGACCATTGACAATAATGCAGCTAGCTTTATAAAAAAAATCATGTGCAGGTGGTTTGAAAGTATTTATACATGGAATCCATTGCAGGAAACTTTCCTCTTAGACCTAGCAGATTTATTAGGTATTATTTCATCAGATAAAAGCTCAACAATATTTTTCCCTTATCAACTGTAATGTAGCATTTAAAAATGACATTTTAATCTAGCATTGTGATGAATAATGGAAAGCTGTGCTTGAAACAAAATTTAAAATATAACTTATGTAGCTTGCATACTAGTGAAGAGGTGGGCAGGAGATGATATCACTCTGACCATTTGGATATGGAAGTTTTATGCCCCACAAAGCACCTCTTTTTAATTTTTTTCCTCTACAGCATAACTCAAAATCTCTTTCCAAATTTGCCAGTGCAGTATTATTCAATAGTTGGATAAGCATATCCACAGGCATATTGGTTGTTTCTCCTTGGTTCTAGTTTTTATATAGCATTGTAACTAATTTTAATTGATTCTATTTTTATGTTTTAGGGCCCATTAGTTGCCCAGAGTAGCCTATAGGTAAGAGTGGCAGCATATACATTTAATAAATGTATATGAAGCCGTCGAAGTGATGACCCGATGAAGCCGTCGAAGTGATGACCCGATGCCTGGAGGCCGTGCGGCGTTGGATGGGGCGGAACAGGCTTCAGCTCAACCCATCTAAGACTGAGTGGCTGTGCTTCCCGGCACCCCGATACAGCCGGCTGGTTCCATCGCTGGCTGTGGGGGGGGGAAATTCTTGCCCCCACAGAGAGGGCCCGCAATCTGGGTGTCCTCCTGGATGTACGGCTGTCATTGGAAGATCATGTGGCGGCCGTCGCCAGGGGGGCTTTTGGACAGGTCTGTAGGATCTACCAGTTGCGGCCCTTTCTGGATCGGGATGCGCTTCGCACGGTCACTTCCGCCCTGGTGACCTCCCGCCTAGACTATGCCAACGCTCTCTACATGGGGCTGCCTTTGAAGAGCATCCGGAGGCTCCAGTTGGTGCAGAATGCAGCCGCGAGGGTGGTAATGGGGGCACCTAGGGGCTCCCATGTTATGCCACTTCTACGCGTGCTGCATTGGCTCCTGGTGGCCCTCCGGGTGCGCTTCAAAGTCTTGGTCACTATCTTTAAAGCGCTCCATGGCTCGGGACCAGGTTACTTGCGAGACCGCCTCCTGCTACCATCGGCTTCCCACCGATCGGTACGCTCCCATAGAGTGGGTCTCCTCGGGGTGCCGCCAGCTGGACGGCTGGCGACCCCGAGGGCGCGGGCCTTCTCATTGGGAGCACCCCCTCTCTGGAATGAATTACCCCCGGAGGTAAGGGCCGCTCCCGATCTCATGGCCTTCCGTCGGTTACTCAAAACGCATTTATTTCGGCAGGCCGGACTGGCCTAGGGGTTTTTAAATTTTAACTGGGTTTTAATCTTTTTAATACTTGCTTTATATTTTAATTAGAGCCATATTATATTTCAGTTTTTAAATTTTAATATTATTATGTTGTCTCATGTATTGTACCTTGTATATGTGTTTTTATTGGCTGTTCACCGCCCCGAGTCCCTTCGGGGAGAGGGGGGCGGTATATAAATCGAATAAATAATAAATAATATTTCAATAGTCTCCTTGAAAGGAATGTCATATTTTAAACAGCAATGCCTGTGAAGAGATTATGTAACATAAAGAAGAAGAAGAAATCCAAGTTTGTGGTTACAGGGCACTGATTGTGGAATTGCTGAGGAAAAAAGATAAAGGTCAGTGTTAAAAACCTGTTTAAAGTTAGGCTAAATACTAAGAAGTATCTTTAATATACCTAATTTATAGATTAATGTGGTGCCAAGCTAGAATACATTAAGGTGGTAAGGAAGCAAGGTCTATGGGTAAGATAATGTATTGCTTTCATTAAAAAGCAATCTGCATGGTCCATATCCACTAACACTAGAAACTCGGCAGCTGTCACCTTTATCAGGGAAACTAGAGCAAGCCACTACATTTTAATCACTGGAGTTTGTCAGGAACGAAAAACAGCCAGCTTCCCACAAATCAACAGACATGTATCCTGATAAGAAGAATGAATTGCAAAAGAACAGCTACACCCCATGCAGTACAACACCGATTCTGGTGTGATCAAAGCCCGGTAATTGTAGTCGATAAATCTACTGAATTAGACCCCAGGAAGAAACCACTCATCTTTCTACAGACAGATAGATGTTGGCAAGGGGTAACAGTCTTGGGGCAATTATCTTATTTGGATTTTCAGGTTCTGGTTATTTTTTATGAATATGAAATACTAATGCTCTGATGGTCATTTCAAAAAAATCCTTTCTTAGTGAGCACCTAGAAGTCAAGAAGAACATATGTGCCAAATTTGAAGTTTGTAAGCTTTACGGTTCTGGAGATTTTGTGATGATGTGTGAGTGGTATTTCACTTTTATTGGTTGCTTGCTTAATTTATAGTCATAGGCTAAATCAGTGGTGGGATTCAAAATTTTTTACTACCAGTTCTGTGGATGTGGCTTGACGGGCGTGGCAGGGGAAGGATACTGTAAAATCTCTAGTCAGAGGTGGTATTTGCCGGTTCTCCGAACTACTCAAAATTTCCGCTACCGGTTCTCCAGAACTGGTCAGAACCTGCTAAATACCACCTCTGGGCTAAATCACACAAAAGGAAAAAGGGGGAAATATATCTTGTAGGTGAAGCATAGTTTTAAAACCAGGCAAAAAGAAAAGAGATTAAATTCTTACCCAGGAGCAACTTATTTAACTTGCTGGGGAAAAATTTGAGTTCTGATCATGAAAGCAGTCACTGCATTTGATCACTGTGAAGGATGTGGAATCATACAGAAAAGCCAGCTATAGTTTGGATGGTCTTTAATCCTGAAAAGCCCACTAAAACAGGTGCAATATATTTATCTTCTATATTTCTACAGAAGACGCAGTATTCCAGTTTTTTCATCCACTAGATCAAGGGTCTTCAAACTTGGTAAGTTTAAGACTTGTGGACTTCAACTCCCAGAATTCCTGAGCTAATATGACTGGAGAAGAAATTCTGGGAGTCAAAGTTCACAAGTCTTAAAAGTGTCAAGTTTGAAGTCCCCTGTACTAGATCATCATTGGTCACTTTAAGGATCTCTTTTAAATTTTACTTCCTTACATTCTTGGCAGGACTAGACTTCCTGTCTCAGGAACTTCTCTGGAGTTTTTTCCCCCTCCTTTGCTGGTGCTTTGCTTGTGTGGAGTGACCATTCAAAGTTACAATGGCACTGAAAAAAGTGACCTATGACCATTTTTCACTACGACTGTTGCAGCATCCCCACTGTCATGAGAAGCCAGGCGAGGAGAAGTGCCCTTGACATGAGTGATGTCGAGTTGGCCCTGCCCACCCAGTCACATGACCACCAAGCCATGCCCACCACCTAAGCCATGCCCATAGAACTGGTTGTTAAAAATTTTGAATCCCACCCCTGCCAGCAAGCACATGTGTACACACACACACACACACACACACACACACACATCCTTATTTATGCAAGCAGTTGGCAAGCCAACACATGCTCCATTTATGTGAGCGGAAGGTATGCATGCATGCCGCTTGCACAAATGAAACGCTGTGTGTGTGTGTGTGTGTATGCTCGCACTTGCCAGCCACTCATGCAGAATCATTGTTTCCCAACACCACCGCCCTGCCCCACTGCCAGTCTGCAAAGCCAGAAACATTGGGGAACTCTGCTGTAGGCTGTTATATAACATTGCCCTGGTATTGCTGTCACCACCAAATATTTTGGAATATTTGGAACTGTTCTGTTATTTTTCCAAATGAAATGTAGAGATGGTGTAAATAGGTCCACTTTAAACAGGAATAAAAATACCTTTTATGGTTTAACTTTAAAAGTTTGCTTGAAAATTGCATTTCTCTATATTGGATAAGATAGGATGGCTGTTAACAAGGCAATGCATCTATGTCAAAGTACCTCTTTGCTTCTTTTAACTGAAGTGATAGTTATTTAAAGAAGTCACTCTCTCTGTTGGCAAATAAAGTTCTCTCTGACATGTCCTTCTACCCAAACCTCAATTCCTTCTCTTCTACATGACAGTTGGAGATGTTTGGACGGCTCTCCATTCTTCATCTCCTCCCTCTGGAATTTAGCTGAAGGTGCTCTGTTGTAAAATTCATTAAGTGACAGGTTTCATTTATCCAGTCATATCTCTCTCTCTCTCCCTCCCTTTCCCTCTCTCTCTCTCTCTCTCTCTCACACACACACACAGAAAGAGAGAGAGAGAGACAGAGAGAGAGAGAGAGAGAGAATTATCTGTTAGTATGCCTGTCCATCTTTAGCTTGGGGATAATTTTATTTGTTATATTATTGAAAATGACAGGAAGGTCAGTTAATATAATCTTTGGATGAAGCTTTACATTTTGCTTGCAGGGGGGGAAAAGCATAGAAACAACTTATGGTAATAGAAGAATGCACTGACTGTGGCCAAGTTCAGTGAACCAATGAATCAGAGACTGCAGTTTGGAGACTAACAAGTCTGGATCTCCCTTTGATTAGTGTGGGAAAACCATACATTTCCCTGCTTTTTGTTTTACAAATATTTACAAGCACAGTAGAGGTTTCTGTGGTGTAGAGAAATAACTGCTTCTACAGAAGTCGCTTAGTCTAGTATTTCTGTCCTTTTCCTATCAACTTTAACCATAAAATCTTGATTGAAACACTATTATTAAATAGTTGCTTCTACATTTTTCTAAACTGTTCATCTCATCTTTTTTTAAAGTTTGATTTCTAGTATTTTTCCTCCCATTCTTCACTTGAATGTACAATATCAACTTGTGCAGTGTTCTGCAGAACATTTTCAGGCCTGCTGTTCTTTTAATTAGAAACTTCTTTTTGTCTTGGCTATTTAATTGCTTCATTTTCTGTGAAGATTCAAGACTACTGAATTGGTCCTTAATTAGCAGTTCCTGTTCTCTGCTGGTATGTATTTAATTTCTCTTTGGTTTCCATAATTCACTCTCCCTCTTGCTGTCTTTCCTAAAAAGTACATTGCTTCACAGCAAAGTTTCCAGAAAACAGAAACTAATTACAGGACAATTAAATGGTAATTCATCCCTAATGCTGCTCTGTGTTGACTGATCAAAAGTTGAAACTATGAGAATCAAAATTCTATTTAATTTTCACTTGGCTTTTACTGAGCAAGGATGAAAGATCTTGACTATTGCAATAAGCGTTAAAGTATAGCAATATATAGTAATTGGAAACAAAATGTTAATTTCCTGTAATAGCTCACAGTTGAAAATCTACCTCAATAGCATCAAAAGGTACTATTATGTAAATAATCTCTGTAACGTAGGTATAAAATCTGAGGTCTGAGTCCCCTTCTGGCCTTCTTTTGTGGGCTAATAGAACTGGTGGAACCAAAACCATAAAACCTTCTTTATGTGTTGGAGAAAGGGGCATTTTAAGAAGCGAAATTGTGGCTTTGGCCTTGAAGATTTTTAAGGCTCCACTTCACCCCCTTAAAACTCCTGACAGCCGTCCAAAGAGGGGGGGCACACATGATACACTTGCAATAGTGGCGAATAGCTTGGGTGGAGGATGAGGGTGGAGGTTTGTTCTCGAAGCTTGTGAGTTGGTTTCCAAACATTTTGTTACCAGACTAGGTAACATCTTCCGTGGAATTTAAGAAAAGTCAGTTTCAGTGTTCCATTAGTCCACAGAAGAAGGCCAGAATGGGACTTGGGCCATTAGAACAGCAACACTGGCATCCTCTAAATTTGCTGAAGATGTTACCTAGCCTGATAATGAAACATTTGGAAACCACCATACCAGAAGCTCAGAGAACGAACCTCCACCCACATGATATACTGCATAAAACCCAGGATAGTCCTCAAGCTGACAGAAGTTGCAAGTCTATGACAGCAAGAGAAAGCAAGCCACTTTAGTTCTTGTCCTCACAGCCTTTGGAAATATAATTCAAATTATTAAATTAGAATTTTTTTTTCAATTGTTTCAAAAACATTTCAATTCTTAATTAATCTCATTAGAAAAGGCTTCAGAATTAGAACTGGTAGAAAAAAAATATTTGGATGCAAGTGACCGAGGATTCCAAGTGCAACAGAAGATGGAATTGTCTAGAGCTGTTAGACTGAACTTTGTGGGCAAAGAGCTCCCATGAGGGATAGAACAGATGGGATGGAGTCCCAGCACTGAACTCTGATAACAGAGGACTTGGACCAGGTAAGGGGTTGCATGCAGTAAGTGGTGGGCTTGGGAGAAAATGTTCATGTGTTGATACCTGTGTGGTAGTTGCAGGGACTGGTGTTAGGCTGTGACCTTGATAGGGATTGCTGTGGCTAGTGGTATTTTTACAGATTACAGATTAACAGAGTTGGAAGGACCCTTGTAGGTCATTTAGTCCAACCTCCACCCAAACAAAAGACCCTACACCATTTCTGACAAATGGCAGTCCAATCTCTTCTTGAAAATCTGAAGTGATGAAGCTCCCACAACTTCTGAGGGCAAACTGTTCCATTGGTTGATTGTTCTCACTGTCAGAAAATTTCTCCTTATTTCCAGGTTGAATCTCTCCTTGTTCAGTTTCCATCCATTATTCCTTGTCTGGTCTTCGGGTGCCTTGGAAAATAGCTTGACCCCTTCCCCTCTGTGGCAGCCCCTCAAATACTGGAACACTGCTATCATGTCTCCCCTGGTCCTTCTCTTCACTAGACTAGCCATGCCCAGTTCCTGTAACCGTTCTTCATATGTTTTAGTCTCCAGTCCCTTAAACATCCTGGTTGCTCTTCTCTGCACTTTTGCTAGAGTCTCAACATTTTTTATAGTATGGTGACTAAAACTGGATATAGTAGTCTAGGTGTGGTCTTACTAAGACTTTATAGAATGGTATTAGTACCTCACTTGATCTTGATTGCATCCATCTGTTAATGCAATTTAGGATTGCATTGGCTCTTTTGGCTGCCGCTGCACACTGCTGGTTCATATTATTTATTCGTATCCATTTCATGTATTTATAACCATGTTTATACTTATACCTGTTATCTAATGATTGTTTGACTAAATAAATGAATGAATGAATGAATGAATAAATAAATAAATAAATATTTAGCTGGTTGTCCACCAAGACTCCAAAGTCCCTCTCACAGTTACTGCTATTGAATCTGGTTTCACCCAGTCTATATGTGTACTTTTGGTTTTTCTTGCTTAAGTGTAGGACTTTACTTTTCTCTACATTGAATTTCATCTTATTAGATAGGGCCCAGTGTTCAAGTTTGTAATGATCCATCTGGATCTTGAGCCTATCTTCTAGGGTATTAGCCAGGGGTGGGATTCAACCATGTTACAACCGGTTCGGTGACTATGTTTTGCTGCGCACACGTGCAAAAAATCATCAGCTGTGCCACCTGGACAGCTGAAAAGCGCTGTGCATGGGTGCGCAGCGTTTGAAAAGCCTCTTTTTACCTGCTTTTTCAACCTGAGCTGTGCCACGAAAAGCAGCAGAGGTTGAAAAAACAGGAAATAAAGGACAGGTAAGAGCCCAGGCAGGTGGGTGGGCCAAACAGCAGCAACCCCGGTTCGGTGTCTGCTGCTCTTCAGAGCTACTAGTTCTATAGAACCAGATAGAACCAGTAGCATCTACCCCTGGTGTTAGCTATTCTGCCAGCTTAGTTTCATCTGCAAATTTGGTAAGTTCTCCTTCTATTCCCTCATCTAGGTAGTTTATGATGTTAGAAGCTAAACCAATCTTGAAGAAAAGCACTATGCAATGTATCTGGTGGATACATGGTAAGTATTGAAATAGAATCTTATGCAGGGCAAGTCTGGACGAAGGAGTGGCACATTAAGAAATTGCCTTTTTTTAAAAGTAGGGACTGGAATGCAGATGTATGAAGGAGCACTTGGGAGGCCATTACATGGGGAGAGGGATCCATATACTGCCCCACTTTCCTTCTTTTAATACAGGGCCCCAAAATTGGGCCAGGGTGGCTGAAAATTCAGGCATCTTGGACTCAGTCTGCTGCTGGTAAATGTCAGATATAAATACATAAATAAGGTATATATTTGCAAAACTGGTGTTGCAGGAGAGCCACAGCCAGAGATATATAGGCAAAATAATTATATTATTCTTAACTCAGCCATTTTGTGTTGAATCCAAAACTAATATGAAGCATTCAATTAATTTTCTCAGAATTAATTTTCTGTTTCTAAAGTCTGCATGTTTAAAAGCTTGTTAAAGACAAAATACTCTTTTTAAAATAAATATTGTGGACTAATATTTCAGCAGAAAAATAACAGATTAATCTGTTATTATGTGTTTCAGAAACAATTATATTCATGTCGGCATTGCAACAACTATGTAAAGAACACTGCAATACTTTATTTGGAAAGCACATGGAACATTTCCCCTTGGCTATCATTCTCTCTTAGACTAAAAATTCTTGTAATCCATCTTCCAGAAAATTGCTTAAAGAAAATCGTCCCTACTTTGTCAGCCGAGCTAAAGGAGGCACATTGGTGTTTGGTTTTCTTCTGTTTTTCAAGAAAGGATCTGAGTATTTCATGTTGATTGCTTGATTGGCTGCAGTGGGACTCTTTAAAAATACTAAAAAAAATCAGGAATCCAGTAGAAATCAAACAAAAGCTGTCATCAATCATGTGCCTGGGATATTAGCTGAGGTTTTTACTCAGGAAGATGCCATTAAAAGTTGAAGAAATTAATTGGTGCCATTGAAGATAATGGTCTTTTCTGACACAGTTCCTCAAATGTACAGAAAAATTATGGATAAAGCAAATTCCTTATGGGATTTTTATAGAAGTCGGCTTTGTTCTGTTATTGTTTATTGTAAATGTTATTACTGTGATCTGTTGCCCCATGATGCTTTGTCTATACTAGAATTCCATTCAGCTTCTACAAACAACAGAGAGCCTTAATCATCAGCCAAAATAACATTTATTTTTAATTTCCTTACTTTCTATATTCCCAATGCCCTCTCCAGGCACGAATCTAGTATTTAAAATTCCATATGCAAAAACATTATGCTTTTTATAGATCACAAGGATTTTATGACTTTTCAAACAATTCTATCTTTTGAAAGCCCCATATGTAGTGCAGCTAGGAATGAGCATGGAGCTGTCTCAACGGATAAATAAGGACTCTCTCAAACTTAGTTCAATTCCTGGTGATTTCAGATTCCTATCTATGTAACCTAACGAGCAATGATGTGCAAATGATCTGCCATTTTTTTTGTAAAGAGGGAATCTGGTGATGTAGCAACCAGGAGTTCCCAGTTAGAGAGCGCTGTTTTATAAACATGTCTCAGCTACTCAAGCCCACCAAGTAAACCACGGTGTATTCATTAATTGAAATGAGTAAGAGGAAAAAGGAGCCAGTTTGGTGCAGCAGTTAGGGCATCAGGCTAGAAATTAGGAGGCCATGGGATCTAGTTCTGCCTCAGGCCCAAAGCCAGTTGGGGTGACCTTGGGCAAAGTTACTTCCTTTGTCTCCTAGGAGTTACTTCTTAAAAACCTTGCTGAGAAAATTGTAGGACCTGTCCAGGCAATCTTTAAGAACTGGACACTATTGAACAGAAGAAATGAAAGAAAAAAGGCTAATTTTGAAGCACACCAGCATCAACTTTGACGTGTTTGAAGTAGTCTCTGTGTGTGGCTTCAATCTTGTCTACAATGAAGAAATTCTATCTAAGTCATCTCACGAGTGTCTTCTGCCAGGTAACTCAGTTTCTGAATAAGAGGTTATGTATCTTCAGAACATGGATTTATTATCAAAATCTTGTGGGAAGCTTTCTTCTTGTGAGGTTCAATTCCCAGTCAGATATACAGTCCTGGGATTTCCTTGTCATTTCCATTCAAGTACTAAACAGGTGCTTAGCTTTCTTAGGCTCAGCTAAAATCAATAGTACAGCTATCTCTGTGACTGTCAGGACTAATAGTATGTTTACAGCATTTACCTTATATATTTACTTTGATCTTATGCTTGCTATTTCAAAGATTGCTTCCTTTCAGGAAATATATCTCTCCCAATAATCTAGTCACTAGCAGAATATGCCCTGCTCATTTTAAATAAGATAAGATGCTTTTCATCTTCTGTTATGCAATCACTGTTTTATTTTCTGCATTTTATTGAAAGGTGGGAAAGTCCAAATAATGTCCTTAGTTTGTAATTATTTCAATCTCCAGCAAAGAAGAACTAAAGGAGTAGAATTCCGTGCCCTTATTGTGATGTCAGAACAATGATGTGTTGGCTTGCCTTTCTTCACTATCCTGGTTTTATCTGTCATATATCTTGTGATTTAGGAAAGAACAGAATAATACTATATAAATTATGGTCTGGAGATGAGACAGAGTCAACATCATGGAAGTAAGCTTTGGATGATAGTATAAATAATTTGTAAAAAACAGCCTCATTTATCCTCAAAGTGCAGAAAACTGCCAGCATATTTGCACTCCCTTGCCTTTATTGCCTCTGGGCAGCATGGTAGCTCAGTGATTAAGATGCTGGTCTTGTTGGCTGGAAAGACAGCAGCCCAGATTTGAGACCCGACACTACACAATGGGGTGAGTTCCTGATCTTGCCCCAGCTCCTGTTAACCTAGCAGTTAAAAAGCATGCAAATGAGAATAGATAAATAGATACCACTTCAGTGGAAAGATAACAACACTGCCTGACATCATTCTGGCCACACGACTGCAGAAATGTCTTCGGATACCGCTGGCTCAAGGGCTTTGAAATGGAAATGACCACCTCCTCTAAAGTCAGCAATGATTAGCAGAGTAAGATCCATGGAGACTCCTTTACCTTATATATATCTATGCAAAATACCTCTCACACATCATCACAAAATCTCCAGAACAGTAAAGCCTACAAATTTGAAATTTGACATGTATATTCTTCTTGGCTTCTAGGTGCTCACTGGGAAAGGATTTTTCAAAATGACCATCAGAGCATTAGTATTTCATATATTATTATTAGTATTTAATATATATATTATTATTAGTATTTCATATATTATTATTAATATTATCTGATGCTAAGGAGTTCTACTCCTGCTCCCCACCTGAAAAGAAATCTGTTCCAAATGCAAAATACAAGCAGAGGAGAGGAGTTTAAATTTCAGTTTTAGTTTCACAGCATCAAGCAGCTTTAGTACAGAACAGTTGAGCTAAGCCACGCCCAGGCTCCTTGCTGTCTCCTTCTTGTTCACACAGAAAATACTGTTTCAGTTTCCAAACAACCCTCAACTCTCTCATACACTGACAGTATGCTAGTCAGATGAATACCGATGGATGCTGGTAGGCAGAAGCAGAATTTTTTTTCCCTCATTTTCCTCCCCATAAACTAAGCCCGACCACATAGTTATACCCGGCTGCTGTTGTGCAATGCCAGGTCCGTGATTAATAAGGCCCCCCTGATCTCTGAGTTGGTTCAGGAGGAGGCCGCGGACCTGGTAGGTGTCACCGAAACCTGGTTGGGCCCAGAGGGAGGTGTCCCTCTGGTTGAGATGTGCCCACCAGGTTTCCTTGCATTTCACCAGCCTAGGGCTCAGGGAAGGGGTGGTGGGGTGGCGGTGCTTATAAAGGAAGTCCTTTGTCCTAGGGAGGCCACTGTCCCTCAGACGGCTGGCTGTGAATCTCTTTTTGTGAAGTGGGGGCAAGGGGTTCAGATGGGCCTTTTGTTGACGTACCTGGCTCCCTGCCACGTCTCATCAGCCCTGCCCGGACTCCTAGAGGTGATAGCCGGGCTGGCGGTTGAGACCCCCAGGCTTTTGGTCATGGGGGATTTCAACCTGCCATCGCTCGGTGAAACCTCTGGGTTGGTCCGGGAGTTCTTGGCTTCCATGACGGCCATGGACCTGACCCAGTTAGTTTCTGCTCCCACTCACATAGGAGGACACACGCTGGACCTGATTTTTGTCTCTGGGCAGTGGTCGAATGACTGTAAGTGCGGGGATTTAGTCATCACTCCCTTGTCATGGACAGATCATTCCCTCCTTAGACTGGACTTCTGTTCCGCCACCCCCCACCGCAGGGAGGCGGAGCCACTTAGATGGTTCCGCCCCAGGCGCCTAATGGACCCGGAGCGGTTCCAGAGGGAGCTTGGGCCATTTCCTGAATCCCTGGCTCTCAGCTCGCCTGGAGACCTGGTGGCCACCTGGGATAGGTTGGCCGCCGGGGCTCTAGACCGAGTTGTGCCTCTGCGACCTCTGACCCGGCACAGATCCCATTTGGCTCCGTGGTTTACGGAGGAGCTACGGGAGATGAAGTGCCGGAAAAGACGTCTAGAGGGCATTTGGAGGGCGACTCGTTCTGAATCTGACCGAACACAGGTAAGATCTCATATTAAGACTTACCTTGTGGCGATAGGGGCGGCGAAATCTTCGTATTTCTCCGCCCTTATTGCGTCGGCAGGAAATCGGCCTGCCGCCCTGTTTAGAGTGACCCGCTCTCTGCTCGAACCGAGAGCGCGGGATGACCTCTTGCAGGGTAGAGCAGAGGAGTTTTCTCGATTCCTGCATGATAAAATCGCTCAGATCCGGGAGGGGCTTAACTCCAATTGGATGGTCCCGGGGGAGGTGTCCAGGGCAGGTCTTGTGAATGTTATTTGGGGAGAGTTCGATCCTGTGACCGCCGAGGGTGTGGACAGGTTGCTGGGGAGTCTGAATGCCACCACCTGTTTATTGGACCCGTGCCCTTCCTGGCTGGTTTCGGCCGCCAGGGAGACGACACGAGGCTGGCTCCGGGGGATTATCAACGCTTCTCTGAGGGAGGGGTCGCTCCCGACCGCCCTGAAGATGGCGGTGGTGCGGCCCCTCCTCAAGAAGCCTTCCCTGGATCCAGCTGTTTTAAATAACTTTCGTCCAGTCTCCAACCTGCCCTTTGTGGCGAAGGTTGTTGAGAGTGTGGTGGCACGTCAGCTTCCTCAGTACCTGGAGGAAACAACTTACCTCGATCCGTTCCAATCGGGCTTCAGGCCTGGGCATAGCACTGAGACGGCATTGGTCGCGTTGGTTGATGATCTCTGGAGGGCTCGCGACAGAGGGTTCTCCTCTGTCCTGGTCCTATTAGATCTCTCGGCGGCTTTCGATACTATCGACCATAGTATCTTGTTGCGACGGTTGGAGGGGTTGGGAATTGGGGGAACCGTCTTTCGATGGTTCTCCTTCCTCTCCGACCGTTCGCAATTGGTGTTGGCGGGAGGGGAGAGGTCCACCTCTAGGCCCCTGGTTTGTGGGGTGCCTCAGGGGTCGGTTCTCTCCCCTCTTTTGTTCAACATCTATATGAAACCGCTGGGCGAGATCATCCGTGGTCTTGGGGTGAAGTGTCATCTCTATGCAGATGACACTCAGTTATACATCTCCACCCCGGACCACCCCAACGATGCTGTGGGGGCTATGTCCAGGTGCCTGGAGGCCGTGCGGGATTGGATGGGCGGGAACAGGCTCCAGCTCAACCCATCCAAGACCGAGTGGCTGTGGTTCCCGGCGCCCCGATATGGCCAGTTGACTCCGTCGCTGGCTATTGGGGGGGAAATTTTGCCCCCCACAGAGAGGGCTCGCAATCTGGGAGTCCTCCTGGATGTGCGGCTGTCGCTTGAACACCATGTCGCGGCCGTCTCCAGGGGGGCATTTCATCAGATCCGTCGGATCTACCGGTTGCGGCCCTTTCTGGATCGGGACGCCCTGCGCACGGTCACTCAGGCCCTTGTCACCTCTCGCCTGGACTATTGTAATGCCCTCTACATGGGGCTCCCTGCGGGGAGCACCCGGAGACTCCAACTGGTGCAGAATGCGGCCGCGCGGGTGATCATGGGGGCGTCACGTAGCGCCCACGTGACGCCTCTCCTGCGCGAGCTGCATTGGCTGCCAGTGGCTTTCCGGGTTCGCTTTAAGGTTCTGGTTCTGACCTTTAAGGCGATCCATGGCATTGGACCAGGTTACCTACAGGACCGCATCCTACCGGTGATCTCCAGCAGGCCAGTGCGAGCACACAGGGAAGGCCTTCTCCGGGTTCCGTCGGCTGCCATGTGTCGCCTGGCGGTCCCAAGGGGTAGGGCCTTCTCTGTGGCGGCCCCTGCCCTCTGGAATACTCTGCCACCGGAACTGCGTACCGGCATGGACCTGAGGTCCTTCAGGCGCGCGCTGAAGACCTGGCTTTTCGAGCAGGCCGGCCTGGGCTGAGAGAGGGTTTTAATGTGTCTCCATTAATTTTAATTTGGGGGTTTTAAGGGGGTGGGGTGGGCTTTTTATTCGGCCAAATATCTAATTTAATCTTTTTTAACTTTTGTATTATTGTTGGGGTTTTAGATTGGCTGTACACCGCCCTGAGTCCCTAGGGAGAAGGGCGGTATAAAAGTTAAATAAAAATAAAAATTAAAAAAAAAATAGTTTTGTAGGGAAGCATGGGTATCAAGCTAATTAATAATAAAGATTAAGAGGAACTGGTAGGAAAAATGATATTGCTAAGGCATGTTTGTGATGAGGATAGGTGCAAGATGGAAAAGACACTGTATCTTTCTCTTGATAATGCTTGCTGTCAGATGCTGCCCATCTGAAAGCAAACTTGTAAAGAATTCAACTGTTTTGAATAAATTTCAGTTTGGGACAGAATAATATGTAGTAGAGAAGTAAAGTGAAAGAAACAAACCTTTTCTCTGACTTCTATTTTTTTTCATGGGGAAAAGGGCTATGGAAGAAATAAATGATGGTCAGGAGAAGAAATAAATATACCCTTCAGCACCCATTTTTACCTGCACTACTCTTTTATAACGATCTCTTAGTGATTATTTTCTTAATGATAGCATCACAACATCACTTTCTTCCCGGTGTATAGCTGGTGCTCATCAGTCTCTTCTGAAGCTTCAAGGTTATGGAGGTAATTAGTTTAAATCTGTAATGTATTTAATGATTGTCTACAAAGTTAAATTATTGTAATAAGCACAAATTAAATATTTTGAATCAAACTTCCGTTTTAGTAATTTTTTTTACTCCAATTGCAATAGTACAAATGCCAGGGCTATAGTAAAAATGTATATGTATAGTAAATATATTTTGTTTTTATTATTTTTATTTTATTATTTTTTTACAGGATAATTATTTTAGAATACTTTGAAAAAAAAGTATTAATTAGTAATACTAATTAATACTTTTTTTTCAAAGTATTCTAAAATAATTATCCTGTAAAAAAATAATTATCATGAATAAAATACTTTTTTTAAAAAATGTGTCTAGATTCATTAGAAACACAGAATATTATTTCCAGGCTTTTTAATTAATTCTTAATATTGGAATTTAATTCTGACTCAACTTAATCATGTATGCATTGAGTTTGCATTACAACATACCAGTGCAAGAATAGAAGTGAAGAGTTAACATTTATCAATAGGAGAAAAAACTTTCTTACCTTTATATCTTTAGTGAAATAAATGAAAACTCTGACAAGGCTACAAGAAAGAAGTCTCATTCTTTCCGTTTTTGCTGTTGCCTTTAATATGTGTAATTTTAATCACAGCAGAGTAATAATAGGAACCTGATTTCTTGCTGAATTGTTTGAAAGATGAGGCACACAGTAATTCCTTCAGAGAAATTTTCTGACATTTTATGCCTTTTGATGTTTGCACTATTATACAGACCTGATAAGTAGATGAATGACCATGATAGATGGGCCTAATGAGAAAATGATAAGAATTTAGGCAACTGGCATGACTTATGTGTTTCTCATCCAGAAGGACCAATGCCCTCACATTTATCTTATTAAATTCTTTAAAAATAAACCATACTTTCTGATCTCCTTATCAAAGATGTCCAATAATTAATCCTGTGTTATTATAAGATTTACTGGATATCCCTTTTAGAAGAGTTTCCCTTTCTTGTCATATTAAAAATGTGTAATGACCAATATTTAGAAAAACTTCCAGGAAAAGGAAGAGGGTATTTTATTATCATATGTCATAGACAATATCTGGAAATATCTAAGGGGATGTAATAATATGTGGGAATGATCTTAAGATTAAAAAACGTAAAAGAGTTCTTGCGTATTTTACTCTGCTAGTCATTGCTGACTATGGGGGGCAGTGTACATCTCCATTTTAAAGCCATTGATCCTGTCCAAAGACATTTCTGCGGTCATATGGCCAGCATGACATCACAGAGCACTATTACCCTCCCAACAAAGTGGTACCTATTTATCTATTCACATTTGCATGCTTTTGAACTGCTAGATTGGCAGGAGCTGAGGTGAAGATGGGATCTCACTCCATCATGTGTGCTCAGGTCTCAAACCTAGACTGCCAGCTTTCTAGCTGCCAAGCTTAGCATCTTAACCGCTTAACTGCTGAATCACTATCAATAACTTTGAGAGACATGAGGAAAAGCCACAGTCTGGGCATCCAGCATGTAAAAGATATCTCAGTTCCTAGAAGGAGAGAGAGTTTCAAGAGAGACATTCCAAACTGTTGCAGAGACTAAAAGAAAAGAAGAGGGAGATGATTTGAGTCTTGTGAGATATAGTCCAGAAAAGAAGCACAATAATGAATACTAACTCTACCTTTATTGTAAGGTTACCCTAAGAAATAGAAAGAATATTGATGCTTTTGAACTCTGTTTTGGGCAGACTCCTGAGAATACTACAAACAGCTAAGAAAACAAACAATTGGATCATTGAACAAATCAAACCACAGTTTTCCCTTGAGGCACAAATGACTAGGCTCCAATTATCCCAGCTCAGACATATTATGTAAAGTCGTAGCTCTCTGGTGAAATCTACAATGCTGAGAAAGTGGAAGGAAAGAGAAGAGGACTACCAAAGAAAAATTGACTTAATTAGCCATAGGAGTATTGCTGGAAGATCTGAAAGACCATGTTGGAGACAGATTGTCATGGAGAAAAATCTATCTGTGGTTGTTGACACCAACTTGATGGCACAAAATCAATCACATTAAGAATCTAATTAGCTGGTTTAATTAAAAATGATCTACTCTTTCCACTGTCTTTTACTCCATTGCCATATGCATCTATCTAACTTTAATGGAATGTAAGTAGAAAGAACCCTTCATAGTTAATACCAGTGGGGCCATTATTAACTGTGTGATGAGTTTTTAAAGGTTAATCATGTAGAAAAAAAGCTGTTAAGCTTTAGTGAATAAAATCATACAATTTTAGGATTCTTAAGATAAACTTACAGTAAATAATCTATTTAGGCTTAAAATTCAATGGATGTTGTATGTGAGTCCCACTAAAATCAATATATTTTAAGTAACTCATAGTCTTATGCACACTTTGTTGGGAGAAGTTCCATAATGCATTCGTATGGATGTCCTAAAATTGGGTGAGAAAATTGCAATCAAACCTTGGCAATGTAGGATATCTTATGGGTAGGTTATATTCCAAAGGAAAGAAAACTGGAGAAAGGGTTTGGAAGATGCAGGTATATGGACAGGTTTTAAAGAAGCTCAGAGATTGGAAATATCTCCCTTTGTTAGAGAGATAAAGTTAAGAATAACCCCCTTTTTTAGTCATTTAATAAAAGTTAATTTCTTTGTTGTGTTTTGTTAATCAAGTATCTGCATTATCCTGTAACTTTCCAACATTTCAGCCATTTATGTCACCGTAGAATTTCTAAATTGTCAAAGGTGAGACCAGTACAGGTGGTCCTCAACTTATGACCACAACTGAGCCCAAAATTCATATTGTTAAGTGAGAAATTTGTTAACTGTGTTCCATTTTACAACTTTTCTCACACATTTGTTAAGTGAATCACTGCAGTGCTCAAATCAGTAACCCAGTTGTTAAGTGAATATAGTTTCCCCATTAACTCTGCTTGTCAAAAGGTTACAAAAGGGGATCAATGACTCCAGGACACTGCAACTGTCATAAATGTGAATCAATTGTCAAGCATCTGAATATAAGTTGGGGATGCTGCAACAGTTGTAAGTGTAAAAAATGGTCATAAATCAGTTTTTTCAGTGCCACTGTAATTTTGAATGGTCACTAAATGAACTGTTGTAAGTCGAGAACTACATGTACAGCAAGAAATAACTCACAGAGCAAGGAGGATATACTTGTGGACCAAATAACCAGGAGCATTTGTTGACAACACAATGACTCTAACCTTGCCTTCCAGCTCAGCCTATTCTTCTCCTACATCTACAAAAGATGGACAGTGAGGAGATTCTATGTGTGTTATATTAAAAGCTGATGAGTAAGAAAGAGAATAGTTCAAAAATATCAAATATTTTTAAGGTAATCAGAGATGTCTAGTGGCTGTTTTTCAATGGAAAACCACATTTTTAAAAAGCCAAAGCTTGAATCACATCTTTATGGCTGCCATCTTGATTTTGTTGTTGTTGTTATTGTTCACATCAGCAGACACCTCAGGAAGTAAATGTTCTCAGAAAGTGAATCAATTAGCAATTATCAGTATAAAAGAAGGGTTTTTTTAATACAGGTTTAGCCACTTCTTTAAATTATCAATATCTAGTCAATATTACCCTACGATAGCCCTAAAATTACTTCTGATTCCATCTCCCTAATGGGTGGAAGCAGCCTGGCCTTTCCTCAAACCTGTCCTTCTACCTGCCTTCTCCCAAGGCCACCTCTCTATTTCTCTCCTTCTATTGGAACATAACTTGGTATCAAGCACCCATAATTGCCACCTCTGGCAATTGTACTCCTAATCCAGCAGATGTTCACAGCTTTCTGCAATTTTCATTTTTCACATTTTTAGAAAACATGAAAAAAGTGCTTCAAATTGGAGTGATGTGATGCCATTTTCATTGCTCCCTCTTTGGTTCTTTATAAAAACGATTAGAGGCTTAAACCATCCTTTTAAATTAATTCTCCACTAAAAATGGCCAATAAATTGTTCTATTTCTTGATGGCTGGCCACAAATTTAAGAGTTCTGTTGATTGCAGAAACAGCATTTAGTAATATATATCCCAAAATATTGTGGTCCTCATCCTAATTTAGGAACATGCAGGAGGGATTAAGCCAAACAAAAGTATTCAAGTCAATGCATTCTTCCACATTTTTTCTCTAGAATGCTCTATATTTTATAGTCCTTTGTCCTACATCTATTAATGAGGCAATTTGCTAAGCATGTCTACTATGTAGCCCATATAGATTTAAAGTGAGTTTCATTAAAACTGCACATGTACAGACCAAATAGCAATAGCATATATCATAAACTATAATGTTATAAATTTAATCTCTTCTATTTGTTTCTCTTAACCAGAATGAATATAGCATATATATGTTGCAAGTGAATATGGAAATGTATTTCTTTAGCCAGAAGACTTTAAAATACTGAAACCTACATTCTTTATGAGACAGGCTGTACTCTCTACTGTAATATAAAATTGTTTTATCATTTCATTGGGGCAAGGTAATGAAAAATTCATTAAAATAACATTGTGTACCTCTACGGAAGAGAAAATATTTTGTACCTTGTTCTTCCATTTAGCTTAGCTTGATCCATTTCAAGTTACGATTTGTTTACTAGAGGCATTACAATTTAGTGAGACAAATTAGGCTAAACTTTTTATCTCTGGTGGTTTGCACATGCCCTGATTGAAGTGGTATTTCTTCTAAAGATTGCCTAGGAAGATAAATGAACAGGGTGAGCAATTAGAGTAAGGAAAAACTAAAGATTGGCTGACATGATTTAAGTTTACTGCAAAGGCAGTTTGTCATTTTGTCTCTATAATCTCTATCAGAATTGACTAAAACCGTAAACATAAATCATTATACTAATTTATTTCTGCACACGATGGGCTGGGAGACAAAGATTTCATTTTTTCCCCCTACAGCCTTAGAAGATTAAAGCATTCACTCTGAACTTTTTTAATACATGAAAACACAAACCCCAATGAACCATTGATTGGTATTTAAACTACTTCAGAGCAGATTTTGGTAATAAGTCAACAAACATTCCTTACTCTCTTTTTAAGATAGTTATTTTATTTAAAAAAAAGTTTTCATGTTTTATAAAAAGAAAAGTAATAATTTTATAAGAATCTATATAGTGCTACTACAATAAGTAAATTAACACCCCATAGGGCGATTTCTCAGACATAACCATTTAACCAAGAAAACCCTGGAATTGCTGATTTTTTCTGGTCAAAAACCCAACAAAATGTTCTGACTTTCAGGGGAGAAATGGTGAACTGAAGACAGCTCTATGAAAACTGGACCTGACAACCACAGTGGAAAGAAGAGATAGCAGTTAAACTGACTCTTCTTTGTAGTTCCTCCCTGGGCAAGGCGAGAGCTTGAGATCACTATAGTTGCTCCAGACATTTACTCTTCATGAGGAGACCAAGTGGTTCACATATTAGACTGCTGGGTTGACAATCACCAAGCCCAAATTCAAAACCCGAGTGCTGTTGTGTGACAGGCTGAGCTCCCATCATTCACTCCAGCTCTTGCTCACCTAGCATGCAAATGCGAGCAAATAAATAGGTAACACTTTGGTGGACATATTAAAGGGAACATGAAAGGACCCCCCCCCCCCCCCGTTCCCAGTTAGGCATCCCTTGGGCAATGATTAGCATCAGCTAATCCTTTCAATGGAAGCGCTTTGGTGCTTCTGACACAAACAGGATGAGAAGACCACAAAATAGTGGTCTTTGATGGGTTTAGAACTCTGGGATGGAAATAGGAGGGCGTAACAAGGGAATAGCCCTCTTGCTCAGACTAAAGTTGGTGCCTTAAAAGGATACTGAGCTGACATACTTCTAAATGCTTTCAGAAATTGCTTGATAAATGCTTTCCAGTTATGGGAATCTTTGTAGTAAACCTCGAGAGTCCTCTTGACCTAAGGCCCTAAGAATGACCTTCTCAAGTTAGGAATTGCATGATAAACTCAGCTTGGCACGACACGTAGGCAAATAGTTACAGAAACTAGCTGACTACAAAAATCTTGTTAATAGATAATCACGCTATCTTAGCACACAACAGTGGTCACATCCTGCCATGGCGCCATTAGAATTATACTTCCTTGCTCCTCTTCACATATGTCTCACTCCCCCCGCCCTGATAAAACTGCAAAATAAAAGAGGGTGGTGCGTTGCAATCGGGGGATTTTTTCATCTACCCCGGGCACAACGTGCTCTCTCACCTTGAGAAACTATGGTGTCTGTGTCAATTATTGATTCTAGTACTTAAGTACTCACCCTCGCGAGGGTCCCTCTAAATTTCACCCCTGCGGGGGCTCTACGGGCTGATCAGAGAACCTAAGGACAACGAGCAAACCGCGACAACGCGACAACTGGGGGCTCGTCCGGGATCTCTCCCTTCTTCAGCTCCACGGCGTGACTTCTGTCTAGAGGTGCGCTGCCTTCACTCCCGTTGCTACACACCTGGCAAAGGCTCTGTACAATCGTAAGTAATGGGCTCCTCACTCTCCAAAGTTTCGTCAGTTCATAGGGACGAACTTTACCACTTAGTGAAGAAGGCTAATTGTTTGCAGAAAATTAACGGCACCACTGTATATACCTTGTCTAGAAAATCTATCACCTCCTTCTTGCTTTATGTGGACCAGCACTGTCCTGCTTATCCGGCTGAGGGCACGCTGCATCGCACTTCGTGGGAACGCTTGGGAAAATATCTGTATGATGTCCCCAGAGCTCCACCGGACATTCTTATGTCCTGGCGTGCGATAATGGCTGCGCTCAATACTATTTACCCCTCCACCACTCTCCCCGAGTCTTTATCTCTTGCCTCTAAAACTGTTAAGCCTCCTGCTGTTCACTTTGATTCTTCTCCCCCACCTTACCAATCTGTTGCCTCTTCGGATGATATTCCTCAGCTTGCCTATGCCCCTCCTTTTCACTCTGACACTCCGCACAATCGTCTGCAGCCCTCCTCTCCTTCTGTCTCTCCTATTCCTACTGATTCTCCATCCCCACATCCCTCGGGGGGAAATATTACTGCTATCCTGGCTTCTCCTTCCTTCACCTTAGCATCTTGTGATATACCTTCTGCTTACCCTATGACTCTTGTTCCGGGAGCCCCTGGCGCTCACGTTCATGCCAACATAGAGCTAAGAGTGTTGAAAAATTTAAAAGAGGCTGTAAATATGTATGGACTGCAATCCACTTACACTCGTGGCATGCTTGATTCTCTCGTGTCTGCTAACACTGTAATGCTGTTATATGATTGGAAGATGTTGTTTTCTATGGACTCCTGCCCAGTATGTTGTTTGGCAGTCTGAATATGAAAAATTAGTAGATGCTGAAATAAGACGAGGCCTCCCTCATCTGGTCATTGCTGATCACTTAAAGGGAACCGGATTATACTCCACCCTGATTCAGCAACAAACTTGCCCTCGCCGTGCCTTTGCAATCATTCATCTTTGTGCAATGAATGCCCTGAAACGTGTGGATGACTCAGACTCTAAATCCACACACACCTTTTGAAGGTAGTGCAGGAGGTTGACGAGTCTTACTCTTCATTCGTTAACCGTTTGCAAACCGCTCTGGAACGCCTCGTGGCCAGTCTTGGGGTACTGCACCCTATGCTGCCAAGCCAAAAACTGTTTGCCCTCGTTGCAGAAAAGGTTTTCATTGGGCTTCCCAATGTCGTTCTAACCCTCCTCCTGCTCAGCAATCGGAAAACTAGGCATGGGGTCTTCAGCTAACCCCGCTACAAAGGCTGAAGCTTCTCTTTCCTCTTCTCTTTCCTTTTTACAACCTACTTCTTTCCCTGTACAGCTGACAGAGGACATCGTTTATGATGATCCTGGTTCGGTCTTCACTCTCCCTCTTTCTATCACTGTTCTGAAGCCACTTCCGCCTTCCTTGCCTGTTTTGCTCATACCTAACTCCTCCCTTATCATTGAAGGCGTAGTCGCTGCACCCTTTTTGTACGACTCCTCTTCTCTGAAAAATCTCTCTCTCGCTGCCATTGGCGACCGGTGCTTTTCCCTGAAAGCGGGAACGATTGTGGCTACTCTCATTCTTTTTCCCTCTCCTGAACCCCTTCTTTGTTTGCTCTACAGCAATCTGTTCAAGCCTCCAAACCTATGTTAACCATATTGCTGAATGGCCAATCTTTTGCTGGCCTGATTGACACCGGAGCTGACGTCTCTGTCATTCGGTCCTCTGAGTGGCCATCCTCTTGGCCCCTTGCTGAAACAACTTCAGTACAAGGCGTCGGTGGAGCGCAGGCAGCAAAGGTTAGCTCACTTTGGCTTACTGCCTCTACTCCTCATTCCTCTGTGACTGCTTATCTTAAACCCTTTGTCCTTCCATTACATTGCAATTTGTGGGGCCGTGACTTGCTATCTCAACTCCACACTTCTCTCTACATACCTTGAATTATGGCTATTTCTCCTCTTTTTCTCACTCTTAAATCAAATATTCCTGTTTGGATTGATCAATGGCCTCTTACAAAAGAAAAATTAAATGCACTTCACACTCTCGTTCAACAGCAATTGGCAGAAGGTCATATTGAACCATCTATCAGCCCATATAACACACCAGTGTTTGTAATTAAAAAGAAAGTGGCAAATGGCGCCTCCTACAGGATCTCCGTGTTCTGAACGCTATATTGCAACCTATGGGCCCATTGCAATGCGGCCTTCCAAATCCAAATTTAATTCCTGTAACATTTGATCTCATAATCATTGACCTCAAAGATTGTTTTTTCTCCA